>CAWUFW010014185.1:382500-427718 GCA_963921515.1 Calotriton arnoldi
GACGTGGGTCCCGGGCTCACTGTACCACTGGATTCAAGCTATCCTGGTTGGTGAGGGGTAAAACCCCAAAACCGGTACTAGGATGCTTGTTTCCGGTCCAGGGAGGACCAGGCTTGGCAGTTCGGGCTGGACTGTTCCCATGAGGCACAGGGTCAAGACTGATTTGCATATGGCCAGGTGTAAACTGGGGTGGCATGGTGATCAAAAGAATGATGGATTTAACACAGATCTCTTGATTGGGGGTGAATGTTTTGATTTGTTCTGCATTCCGTCCATCAATTGTGTGTCTTTTGCCAAATGATTTTATCAGCATTTTTTTCCAGCTGGTAAAACCAGGTCCTGTGTTCCCACACCAGGACAAACCAGGTGCTGAAACACCAGTACACTTAATTCCACTCTCCCCAATTTGTAAGGAGGGCCTAACATTCCTAACAGTATGATGGAGCAAGGGGGAGGGGAGTGAACAATTAAAATTATTTGCTGTCTGAATTTGCAACTTTATTCTGATGGCAGTTGGTAATATTTAAAAGATTACATGGGAATATTTCAACCCTAGTGAAAGATTGATCTGTTTCACAGCTCGTGATAAGCCCTAACTGGGCCTGGAACTTCTAGATTATCTAATATGACTACTTATGTTCCACAGGAATCGACAAGTTTAGTGTACTGTTGTGAGATGTTTGCAAAATAAGGAGAAATACTGAACTAGAATTACTCGATCCTGACAGTGGACTATTTGTCCACTATCTGTGCAGAAAAAAGAACATGAGGCGGTTAAAAATGGGAGACAAACAAATTGAATCCAATATCTATGTATTATCAAATTGGGCTCAAAAGGGTTTTAGTTGATATTTATTTTATTTATTTATTCAGTGTTTTATATAGCACAAACATGACCCAATTGGGTATCAGAGAGCTTCACAAATTCTATAGCATTATAATTCTGACAGTTGGTTAGATGAGTCCTTTTAGCAAACTACACAGCATACATATTAACTTTTAAGTGGAAACATTTGTACTTTAAAAATAATTACATGTCCTAAAGATTACTAGAAATCAACTTACTTTAAAATATTACGTGTCCTAAATATTACAACACATGACATTTTAAATAATATATGTCCTAAAAGAGTACCTCATATGGCACTTAGTACATTGGACTGTTCGTAGCAAACAGACTGGTTATAGATTATAGAGCTATATCTAGGAACATGATCGAGGATGAGTGATCGGATAGTTTCACTCCTATAAGTTGGAGGGTCTGTTATGCTGCATTTATGTAATCTTCTGGAGAGGGCAGATTATAGGAAATCAAAAGATTGTCAGTTAGTCTCTAATTAGTCCATAGATGTGTTCGGTCTGCTGTTGGTTATGGGAGGAATTTGCTCATTAGAAAGATCTTAGCTTCCTTCTTGAATACTAAAGTGGTCGGGATTCTTCTAATGTTCGGGTGAAGCAAATTCCATATTCTTGGTGCAGCTCCAGAGAACGCTCTATCGTACGTTCTCTTCTTATGGAAGAATGGGGGTTTCAGTAAAAGATCTCTGGTGCTCCGAGAAAATCTGCTTCCTACAGATATCGTAATTTTCTGGGCTAGGTACGTTGGTGTTTTGTAGTGTATTGCTTTGTGTATGAGACATGCCATCTTTAGTTGGATTCTTGCTTCGTATGGCAGCCAATTTAGAGCCTTCAGATGCGGAGTGAGGTGGTCAAATTTTCTAGAGGCTGTTATGAGTCTTGCAGCTGCATTGAGACAAGCTTTTAGTGCAGCTGTTGAGATCTTGGGTAGTACTGAGAAAGTTGTACATCCGTATTCAAACCTTGAGATGACTAATGCCTGGAATGCCGTTTTAAGGTCTGATGTTTCGATGAATGGTTTCTGTTTTCTAAGATAGCTCCGGTGGAAGCGGGCATTTTTTGCCATCGTGTTGATGTGGGTTCGCATGTTTAGGTTCTTATCCAGCATAATTCCTAGAGACTTGGTTGAGTCCACTAAGATCGGAGTACAATTTAGCACAGTGATCATCTTGGTCCATTCCTTTATCACCAAAGAGCTTTTTAGGGGGGGGAATCAAAAGGGATCCTGTTTTTGTGAGTTTAATTTAAGATGATTGCTTGTTAGCAATTGAATAGTCCTCTTTAATGCCTGGTTCATCGTCTTGATCTCCTCCAGCGACGCAATCTTAATATACACATGTGTGTCATCTGCATACATGTGGAAAGAGATGTTTGCCTGCTGTAATATTTCGGTTAGTGGTTCAACATAAACATTCAATAGTGATGGAGATAGTGTTGAGCCTTGTGGTACTCCAAATGTATTAGGGGATGGTAAAGACAGTTTTTGATTCACCAGAAATCATTGCGATCTGTTCTCTAAGAAAGATATAAACCATTCTAGGACAGTTCCAGATAATCCCATCCTATTTTCAAGTCGCTCTAGTATTTTGACATGGTTTACAGTGTCGAATGCGGATGAAAGATCAAGGAGAACTAGAAGACAAGTTTCATTAAGGGTCTAGTGCAAGTAGGGCGTCGTCCACTATATGCAGAATTGCAGTTTCGGTACTATGACCTGGTCTGAACCCCGATTGGCAGTCATGTAATAGATTGAATTGACTTACGTGTTGGCTCAGTTGTTGTTGCACACATTTTTCCAGTACTTTGGCTAGCATGTAAATGTTGGTTACCGGTCGAACGTTATTCGGGTCCAAGTGGTTCTCTGTTGTTTTTTTGTTGATGTGGATGACTTGGCCAGTTTTTAGGCAGTCTGGTAAGGATCCTTGAGATAGCGAAGCATTAATAATCTTTGTCCAAATGGGGATAACAATATGGTTGACATACATGCTATGTTTATAAATATCAATCACATATTAAACACAAAACTCCACAAAGAGATGAGTTTATTTCCACATTATAAAGAAAGTGAAAAAGACAACACTTCCACACACATAAATGAGCACACTGTCATGAATTGAGTGTTTATGTTTAGAAGAGAACTGACCCAGCACTGTGTCAGTCGAAAAGGGTGCCAGATAAAACACGAGTAAACTTGGAGGAGTTTTTTTGCAATTAAATGACTGATTTAAAGTCAAACATGAAACTGTTGAAGACTAAGAGATGAATGGTGCATTCACTAGAAACTCACAGCAGTATAACGGTTCCTCAGTCATTGCACTTACATAGCGCCATTTCTACTTCATAATAAACCAGAGAGCAGTCGATATCGGTGCACGTCACTGGAGAACCAACATTTTTTAAAAGAGTATTTATAGGAGAGCTTCAGGATTCCCATTCCCACCTGGAGTATTATTGGTCTACTACTCCAGTGGCAATATATATAGAGTGGACAGAATGAAGAAGGTACAAATAGTAGTGATGTCCAACCCTTCACAATAGTGTGACTACGGAGTTACATCCCTTTTTTCCCCCAAGTTATAAGTAATTTGCATAATCTGTTGAAATTAGCCGACAAGGGATTTCCATTTTTAATTCGGTACATGGTGTCTATACGTCTAGGATACTAGGCATGCATTTCATGTATACTTGCAACCAATAGGCATTACACATAAGCATTACCTATAGAAACACCCAGAGACCAAAAACAACTCAAACATATAGACCAGTCCAGAAGGAAGGGTACTAACAGCCCCCATCCATTGCCGATAACACTTGATGGTGTTGTCCCCCTGTTTTAATCCATTCAAGGTAATCAATCATTTGGTTTGGATTACCGAAGACTGTTTTAACTCCTTCTTTCTCTCACATCAGGAGATACTTTTTCTTCGTAGATACAAAAGAAAGAAAACATTGCTCTCACCATAGGTGGTTCTAGTCCACTTTTACTCTAGTAACTTCAAGTGTAGGAATGTCCAATGATGAATCATAGCTACACAAACAGATGATGAACGGAATGCTGAGCATTGTGAAACACTCGCCCCCAGTAGAGAGATCTGGGCCTAATCCATCGTTTTTTTGCTCACCATGTCATTCCAGTTTGGGCCCACCCATATGCAATCACCCTTGACCCTGCTCCCCATGTGAACAGTCCAGGCCAAACTGCCAGGCCACGTCTTCCCTGGACCAGAAATAAGAAACCTGGAACCAGTTTCGGAGGTTTCACCCCTCATTAGCCAGGCTAGCTTGAATCCAATGGCATAGTGAGCACGGGACCCATGTCTGGGCATACCCTTCCCACTTGGGGTGACTATAGCAACACAAAAAGATGATGAACAGAATGCTGAACATTGTCAAACACTCACCCCCAGTGAATAGATCTGTGCCTAAATCCATTGTTTATTTGCTCACCATGGCATTCCAGGTTGGACCCAGCCATATGCAAATCAGTCTTGACCCTGCTCCCTATTTGAACAGTCCAGCCTTAACTGCCAGGCCAGGTCCTCCCCGGACCGGAAACAAGCATCCTGGGACTGGTTTCAGGGCATCACCCCTCATCAGCCAGGCTAGCTTGAATCCAATGGCATAGTGAGTATGGGACCCACATCTGGGCATACCCTTCCCACTTGGGGCTACAACAGCAACACAAAAGATAATGAACGGAATGCTGAACATTGTTAAACACTCACCCCAGTACAGAGATCTGAGCCTAAATCCATGGTTTTTTGCTCACCATGCTATTCCAGTTTGGACCCAGCCATATGCAAATCAGTCTTGACCCTGATGAAGCATGCAATAGACTTGTGGGTGAAAGGTTTGCAATCCACAGCATCATATATGTCCCAAATTTGGTGATTTCAGATATGCCTAGCCCTATTCTTCCATTATAGTATATTGAGTATTAATTAGGGTGAGCGGAAGAATAGGTCTGTAGGACTTCTCTATCCTCTTGTGTGATAAAGCACCTCCTAGACGACCCATGTTAAATTATTTAAGTACTTCAGGAAGATATAGACCTGAAATTCCAAAGGTTAACTTTCGTCCTTGTTCCTTGGAGAGATGAGCAAGGTCAGCATTTATTGAGATTCAAGTTTTTGGGTTAGCTGAAAGGAAAGGATCTGCACTGCTCACCCACATAGGCAATAACCCCTCACAATCACAATTAAAACAATATACAACAATTAAGTGTGGGGAGCAACAATAGTACAAACATTTTTATGGTTTATGTTGTATTTACATTTTATTAATTCATCTGATATAAAGAAGCATCAGGACATAAAACCTAATTATCACAAATGTACATTCATCCTTCAAATAATTCATTATTGAGTTCTTTCCCATCAACATCATAATTCTCATATAAAATATGAGAAATTGTGTCATGAAGTCCATATTTGTAAGCTGTTATCCTTCCAATGTACAACTGTCTTTCATGGAGTACCCCTACACGTTTCGCAGTATTAACACCGCTTCTTCAGGGCTATGCTAAACAATATTCTTAGTTATTACTATATTATGTCAAGTCCCTGGCATGCTGCTAGAAGGAAACTTCACTCAAATCAGAGCATATCAATGATTATTGGGAAAATCAAGGAATGTTTCTTAGGACAAATTCCTGAATTATGCTATACAAAATCTACTAATCCACATTCAGGAAATAGCACATTATTCCGCTTAGTACCTTGCTATTTCCATCATGATAGGTAAGTGCTGTAAAAAGAACAGTACTAAGATGAAGTGTTCCACTGAGATAGGTGAATTCATGCAATTCCAGTAGTTTTTTGGTGATGTGCTATGGATCTTGTCTGGAGCAGATTTATCTAAGTGGCTGACCTGCCAAGTCAGCAAAGGCTATGGCCTGCACTCCCCTGGCAAAAGACCATCTGTCATATATAGATGTCCCCACCAGTATAGCCCCACAGCTCAGTTAAAAGCACTCAAATTTACCAAGAAGGTGCTTTGTTAAATGAGCCCACCCAGCTACGTTTTTTGTTTTTCAATAACAACTCTCAAAGTGAGAATGAGCAGAATGGTCCTAATGCACTTGGAGTTTTCGACTGTTTCCTCATTGAGACCATGAGGTTTTCACTGATGGTCCTGAACAGAAAACTGCATTTCATAATGGCTGCACTACATAGGGCAGACCTTCTGATGTACATGACTCATGGACCTTTGGGGGATAGATCATCGATGAAAGATTTCGACAAGCAGATTAAAGATGAAGGTCTGCTGTCAAAAAACTGTTGCTTCCCCTGACTCGACATAGAACAGGGACAATGCAAATTTGGTAGATGAGCATCACCCCTTTTGAGGAGATGCCTTCCATCTATCAAATGTGAAATTAGGTCCCTTGTGATATTCTGTCAATGTTAATCCCTTAGGTTAATTGATGTGGTTAAGCATTTACTGTTTATATACATGTTTTCGAAGTTAATGGTTAAGTCAGTACTAAAGGTCTGGTTTGAATAGTTATTTTTTTTAGGTCACAAAAGTCAGCCAACACAGCAGTATAAAGGCAATGTATATGTATGAAAATAATAATCACTGCTAAAGAACATAACAAGTTCCATGTTATCGCTTACACAGATCGGTTTCCATGATGACCCCCAAATTGAGAGAAAAAGACTGGTTACAAGTAAAATACAAATGAGAAGCTCCGATTTAATTCAGGCTACAGGCACTTTTAGTTGTCTAGCCCACCTCATGTCCTGAATACTCAAAAAACAGACCAACAAAGAAATACTGAGAGAGTGAGAGATTAGGTTTTGGGTCAATCACCTTCTGACGTTGACTTCCATGTTTTTACTCTGATGGCCATTGCTTGAATGGGCTTTCTGTAAAGGGTTGGTACAACCCACGGCACTTTGTGAAGAAAGTTCAGAAATGAAGATGCACAAGATTAACATGAGGTTGTAGATAGAAGAAAGTCAACTTCAGGTCCATGCAGTCTCAGACCAACTAGTAACTAGGTCAATGGCACCCATGCAAACACAAACAAAAGCTAACCTAGAGAAATGAAAGGGCCTGGAAAATAATTCACAGAAGGACAATATTAAGATATGAAATCTTAAGGAATACAGAAGTAAATAACATGTACACCTTCCCACTGGAACTCTTCAGAGGCATTCTGAATGCTGGACCAGCCTTCCAGATAGTGATTGGCAGAGATATAGAATGGGTAGGCAAAATGTCAAAGGGAACTATGGACAAAGTGACATGATGACAGAAATGTCAACGTATAGACTGAAATTATTTAGCAACCAGCAAAAAGAATACCCCTCAATCCAATACTGCGAAAGTCGAGTGGCTATTACCAAGGCCTCCCTCACTCAGGGACAGTCCCATGACAGATCCAGCGCCGTGTTTTCGTTGTGCCTGGACACGAGCGCAGAGTCAGGGAGCCAGGGAGCGGCGTGAACGGAGCTGCAGTGCGGTGCGAGGCTGAGAGGCTGCGAGGCAGGCCGTGAGGTGTGTGTGGGCCACAAGGAAGAACCGCGACGGGCGTGCTTCGAGCCCGGCAGCACTACCGCAGCTACGCCACCTGTGCCTGCTCGTGCCGCGAGCCGCGAATCCCGAGCTGCGGACTGCCTGTGGCCGTCTGAGACCGCGGAGCTGAGCTGAGCTGAGTGCCGGTCCCTGAGGTGGGGGAACTGGAGGAGCGAAGCCGGAGCTGGAGACAGAGCCAGGCAGCTTGCCAGGCAGCTTGGGTGAGGTGAGGGGAGCAAAGTGTGAGGGGAGCGGAGCTTGCTTGAAAGGTGGTGCTCCCTTGCGCCCCCCCGCCCCCGTGGCCGTTTTCCTGCAGCAGAGGATTGAGCAGGTCTGACCGGCGATACACGCAGCATGCAGGCAGCAGAGGAGCAGAGGAGCAGAGTGCAGGTGGTGCCCTAGTGAGGAGTGGCTGCCGTGAGGGAGGTCCTGTGACATCAACCCGGGTAGGTCCCCCACCCAGCTGCAGGGGGTGTTGCAAGGGTTTGTGGAAGGCCTGTTCCGCGAAGCGTGGAGCAAGGTGCACTGCAGATAGCGGGAAGTCGGAGAGTAGCAGAAGGCTAAGAGAAGGTAGAGGAGAGGCTTGCAGAGGCGCTTTGCGCAGGAAAAGCTCTCAACAGACTCTGTAGCTCCCAACCAGTTCCCAACCAGCGCTGGACAGTACTGAGCAGACCCCACCCTACTCTACCTTATTCCAGCCTGGCATAAACAAACCTTACAAAACAAACCAAGGAATAAACCAAGGAACAGAAATTGCCAACAAAATCTATCACCGAATCTGTTAAAGGCCCGGCAAAGAAATGAAAGTGACAAAAAGAGACAAAAGGAGACAAAAGGAGATAACAACTTTAGGAAACGCACAACAGCTGCCATAACTGCTGCCATAACAGCTACGTCAGCACACAACAACCTGCACACAACAATGTGATCAGGGAAGTCAAGGCAGCAGACGGTAGTAAACCCTGCCAAAAGAACGAGGAGGACAACTAAGAAGACACTCAACAAGGGAAGTGACGAAGCACAGGCGAGGATAAAGGAGGCAGACCTCCATCTGATTTCTCCACTTATCGCCAGTCCACAGTCCTTGCCAAACAGCATGGCTAGCGGCGCAAGCAGTGAGCCTATCTTGCCCAAACCAAGTCACCAACCTAAAATATACACAAAATTTTCATTTATAAAGGACGCCGGGCCGGTATTGTGCCTAAACAGCAACCAAGTAACCAATCTTCCCGATCCACTTCAACCAATTAAGGCACACCAGACGGAACACCAAATGGTACAACAGCTGCGGCAGCAGCAGCAGCTGACGCCAGATTGCAGGGACTGCGGAGATTTATCAGTCACTGGCAAAAGCCGCGGAAGCCGCGATGCAAGTCCAACAGATGCAGCGGATGCAACAGATGCAAGCAAAGAGGCAAAGGCTCAAGTAATCGAGGCAAGCGAGCACCCAAGACATGACGCCCGGAGCCAATCAGAGTCAGATTTGCCCAAAAACATCGTCATATCAAAGGGGAGCGGGCATGACGCTCTTGGACAGGCCATGAGCCACGCAGTGACAATCAAAGAGGAAGGAAAAGAAGGAAAAGATGGAAAGAAAGGCACCAACAACCATATTCCTCCTAGGCGTGCTAAGGAAGGATCCTTGGATAAAACGCCACCACATCATTTGGGAGAAGAAGGGGAAGAACTGGAAGTACACAAGCATCGTCCCAATACCAAGACCAACACCTTCCCAAACGGAGGTTTAGCTCTGCCTGGATTCCTTCATCGACCCAAAACTCTGCCAGAGGCCAAAGCGGAAGACAATCCCAAAGAGAATTTTATCTCCTTGGGCACTCTCGACCATGAGTTACCGGAGCCCAAGGAGGCGATCGTGGCCAACATGGGCAAAGAGGGTAGTAAAGACTCCCACAACATGACAACAAAAAATTAATCCGGGAAAGCACTATCTACACCCCATTCGGCAGTGCAAGATTGGTTCGCTCAACCAACCTTAGGACAAATTCAAGCACAACTTGGTCATGACACTGCCCTAGCCCAATCTAACAGAAATACGCAATGGCCACCAATACGAACACCAACGTCTCAAGACACTGAACCGGAGTCATCATACCTCACACCAGAAGAATGGGAGGAACTGGTCGCTTCATATTCCATCGCCCCCGGAAGTGAGCCACAAGGAAGAAATAACAGCTCCCCAAAACCTAACATCGAAAAGGACAAACTACAAGACAAAGACGACATCTGGTCCACATTGCTGCACACAATGCAAATGTCTGTGAACGCAATGCAATACCAATTAGACAAGATGGACCTTCAATTGTCAGCCCTCAACTCACTCTCCATTTTCGTCGCCAACATAGACAACAAGCTGGCAGACCTTAACAACCTGATCAAGAGGGCTCAGACAGAGACAGAACTTATTCAGGCTAGCTGCACCTGTATAACAATTGTGGACAAGCTGGCGACACTACCATCAGCAATGGACAATCTTCTCGCTGACATAAGAATGGCAGTCTCAGACAAACCAGCCAATGGATTGGCTCATACGAGCAACGGTGAGCAGTAAACAAAAAATCAAAGTAAAAATCCAAGAACCCAGGCACATGCCCAGCAAACTGCAGCTAAGACATCAGATGGAAGGCAGCTTTGGGAGGCCTTGGACCTATCAACATCAGGGACAAATACCGAGCCAAAGAGCCACAGCACCCCCAACGAGTAACATTTCACACACATGCAAATCCCCTGAAAAACATGCCCCGACCAAAGGTGCACAATTATCCTCCAAACAGCGGAGAAAACAAAGGAGGAAGGGGCGAAATCAAAAACCAACACAGGCTTTATTACACAGCTGGGGCACAACCCAAAGCCCCGGGAAAGTTCCAACGGATGTTCAACAAGACTCCTCAAGTAGGGAGGAAGAAGCGACGGACCCAGGCCGAGAAAGAAGAAAGAGGCTAACCCAGGAAAAGGCAACAGAAAAGAAAGAGCACACATCCCCAAATAAACCCATAAATGACGGCCCGAGCACAAACCGGAGAACAGAGAGGGTGCTCAATAGCGGAATCATCAACAACAACAAATTCACGCTCAGTGACAGACTGGGCACCCAATAAGGCCACACAAGGCTCAGCAATACCATCAACAAGAGAACCTATGGAATTAGTAGGTAAACAAATAGCCAGACAGGGCAGTGTATGTACAAATGGGGAGACAACTACAACATCAGGCCCAAGTACAGAGACAGACCAAGCAAGTGATAACCGGCTCCTCGAGCCGGTAAAATCATCATGCGGGCCGCCTGCATCAATAGAGGTCTTGACAGAGACACAGAGTAGCTCAGACCAACAAAAAGTGCTTCCATGCACGACAACCATAATTGTGTTTCACCCAGAGTATACATCGAAGGGACGGGTTGATATACTAAACAGGGGCAACATTCTGCGACTACTAAGGTCCACTAACAGTTTAAAGAACATAAAAACCACCGACCTGGAGTCAGTCGAGTTTGTAGAGTCACCAGAACGACCTGGAATAGAAGCAACGAAAACAGTCTGGGCCACACCAGACCTAGCTGAGAGAGTCTTAAAGGAACAAACTAGACTCAATCCCTGGGGCATTAAACTACGGCCTTTCGCAAAACCAAGGTATCCAGACCCTTTATTGGCCGATCCAAAGAGCCAAGAAGAATATCCTAGTTCTGCACAACTGAGCACACGATTATTCTCAGTACTGCGAGGGGCACGCAGCAATAGCGTTGAGTACAGAGAAAACGGAGAACGCAATAAACAAAGGACACACTCAACTAGAAGCAGAGCCATACAAGAGTGGAGCTGGTTATCCAGGACAATAAACACCAAACCTGAAAGTCCGTGACATCCCAAGCTTAACGCATTCGCATCTAAAAACTCCCTGAAAGTCTGTTCCTGGAATATCAATGGTCTGGGAGATAAGACCTTGGACCCAGAACTGCAATCTTATCTGCAGAAATTTGATATCATTTCGCTCCAAGAAACATGGTGTGAAGTACCAACTGCACTGCATGGTTTCAATTTGCTCTACTTACCGGCAACAAAAAGCGCCAAATTCGGCCACAACAAGTGAGGCCTTGCAACATACAGCTCCATAAAGAGCATCTACGCAGCGGAATCAATGCCATACAATCTAGCTCCACCCAACGCAATGCAAGCACTCCGAATCACCTTACAGGGGACGACAAAAAAAGAGTATATAATACTCGTAAATCTTTATCTTCACCCACGCGACAAAATTAGAGGTAGTCAACAATTGAAGGAAGAACTGGTGAAAATAGTAACGGAGGAGAAAGCAAACAGCTGGATCATCACAGGGGACTTTAACCTAAATATGCTCAACAACAGAGCTGAGGACAACTACTCAGAAGAGGATGCGTTTGCATGGGAGGAAATGCCTCAAGATAACAACACAGATGGAAGATCCACAAAAACTTCTCTAAAGCTTCTGGCGTTTTTAGAGCAACTGGGCTTTTGTGCATTAAACTGCAGATTTTCAGGTGATCGCCCACAGACAGCAACATTTCACAACGCAGTTGCAAGATCCACAATCGACTATACATTTTGCTCTTGCTGCATGTTCTTAAAAGTAAAGGACTATTGCATTGGAAGCTTAGATTATAGCGATCATCTGCCCCAGGAAATCATGGTAGAAGAGCCATCAATATGCAAACTTCTCCCAGCAAATACACTCTGCCCGGAATTTACCAATAACGAGAAAAGAGTGAAATGTAGAACAAACGATCCTGAAGGCCACTTTTCCCTTGCAAAACAACTCCTCGAAGAAGCGCAAGTAGCCGACCCCGACAGAATAGGAAGCTGGGAGGCGTTTACAAAAACCCTACGGAACAGCTACAGAGATATAAAAGGACGCTCTCGAAACAGGACAACAGCTCACCCTCAAAATCAACGCTTAGGCCACAATTCCTGGAATAATGCCGAATTCAAAAAGCTAAAAGCATTGATAAATCAAACACTACGGAGGCTGAAGAAAGACCCCACAGCATTGCAAGAATTGAGGCAGCTAAAAGCCACCCGCAAAAAACTAACTTGGCGAATTAAAAAAGAAGCTGAAGAGTCTCTTTGGGCCAGACTCCTGCACAACATCAAAAACAACCATAGCGCGCAATTTTGGCAGAAGATCAACGCTCTGTCTAACCCGCGGGGCCAGGGCATCAATTCACACGTTACAGAAGAGGCATGGACAACCTACCTTGAATCACATTTTAATAAAGAACAGATTCCCCAAACCTGCTCAACTAACCTCTCGCCTACCCTGGAAACTCAATCACCCCAGCTAATCTCCAATGCAGGATTTTATAATCACGAATACACAAATCTGCAAAAGAATCCTTAAAGGCAGACGTGAGGGGGCTCCTGGCCCGAACGGGATCCCGCCCTTACTATGTAAACAAGATCCAGAATTCTGGGCTTCAGTTCTAAAACCGATCTTCAAATCAATTTTGCAAACATCAACAGTACCATTATCATGGAGGGGCTCGATTATTTCACCCATCTACAAAAAAGGCAACAGGAGTGATCCGAAGAGCTATCGGCTGGTAGCTCTTCTGGACAATGAAGCCAAATATTATGCAGGTGTACTTCTCCAAGAACTAACGACATGGGCCACAGAAATCGCAGTAATACCTTACAACCAAACCGGTTTCTGCAGGAACATGGGCACTGCTACTAACATTTCAGCCCTTTCAAGTCAAAGTCAAGTCAAATCGAGCTTTATTCGGCACATACAAAAATGTCCATAAAAGCATACTATGATATCAATAAAAACAGATTTATATACAATTATTTCAATGTAAGATGAAAAATACATTTTATGTACAAAAAGTTTCAGAAGATAATGTTTATTTAATTTTTAAAACAAATCTACTAACAAGTAAAATCTAATCCATTTTATAATTCAACAAGTCAACCAGCGAATAAAAAAACTAATCAATTTCATAATTCAATTTTTCCAAATAAACAAGGTCCTTCCTTTGTTTGATAGCCAAAGTTATAAAACAAGTTACTGCATTACAAATTAATACATTCTCCAATTTTCGAATATAATTAAAAGCAGCTTTAAAGGAGTACAGACTATTTGCTTTAAAAACGGGTCATAAATTCTTTTTCCTAATTTCATTATAAAATTTACAAAAAAGTAAAAAGTGAAGGGTACTCTGTGGAGACCTGCCATCACACGGACATTTTGGTAAATTGGCGCACCACTTGGCCCTTTTGGGAAATGCTAAAAGATAATGAAGAGTATTCAGCCGTAATCTAGTTAAATAAAATCTATGTTGTATATTAGTTATAAAAATAAGATATGGCTGAATACCCGTTAATATTGGCCCTTCAAGATAAAAAGATATACAAGGTTTGTTACTCGCAACAACGTCCCTTAATGAGGTCCTAACGTTTAGGAGCCTCAATTTTAATTCCTTTTACTCAAATTCTGTATGTCCTCGGGATTTTTAGGTTCGCATCCAACTTACATTCATTTAAGAGACTACAAATATAACTTAACCATGTTATTTTCTTGTGATAATCTTGGGTCAGACAATCCAATATAATGTCCCTCGTAAAATGTGTCTCTTCCCGAGTCCAAATGCGGTGCCACAAAATAAGGGCAGCTGTACTGATCAAATCGAGAATATAAGGAGTATTAGTCTCCCTATGTATTATAAAAGTGGCAGTGGAAACTGGTACAGCTAATAGTCTTCTTAAAAAGTTGTTTTCCAGGATTTGTAGCTGAGAAGTGTCTGCCACACCCCACAGGGCTCCCCCGTAACAGCTCCCTGTGATGCACTTTGCCCCATATAATTTAAGAATTTCCCGCACTGGTTTTTTACCAATTTTTTGAGAAAATCTAAAGATGGCCTCAACCGATTTTACAAATTTCAATTTACATAGGTTTATATGTGCGCTCCACGTACCCTTGCTATTAAAAAGAATCCCCAAATATGAAAAAGAAAGGGTCCTCTCTATCCGTATACCATCAATGTAATGTGTTTTATTCTTAATATTCCGTTTCCCACAGGACATAACTAGAGTTTTACTCAAATTAATTTTTAAATGCTTTTCCATCATATAGCTAGAAAAGTTATCCATCAATAATTGTAGGCCGTTTGCTGTCCTGGAGATTAAGACAGCATCATCGGCATACAATAATAATGGGGTGACCCGCTTGCCAACCTTTGGAGCATCAGCATTCAAGTTCTGTAATAACGAGTCAACCCCATTTATATATAACGAAAATAAAAGGGGTGCAAGAGTACAACCCTGTCTTATCCCACGTGTGATGCTAAAGTGCTTAGTGCGTTCTCCGTTTTCCCCAAAGCGTATTCTCGAGGACAAATGTACATATATTTGCGATAAAAAACTAATAATGTCCTGTGGGGCGCCCATCCCTTCAAGCGTCTGCCATAATTTTGAGTGATTTACCAAATCAAAGGCGCTTGACAAATCAACAAAACAGAGGTGAAGAACGCCATCCCGTGCAAGTGTATATTTTCCTATCAACAACTCAAGATTCAAACATTGCTCGATTGTTCCAATGCCCCTTCTGAAGCCATACTGTACTACAGATAATATATTTTTTTCCTTTACCCAGTATTCCAGTTTAGCCAGCATTATTCTACCCATTACCTTAGATGTTGAATCGAGTAAAGATATTGGGCGATAGCAGCTCGCGCTGCTTCTATCGCCCTTTTTGAATATAGGGACTATCACGCTCTCAGCCCAAGTTGCTGGTATCACCCCATTAAGTGTAGCATTAAAAAATTTATATAGGAAGGGCACCCAAAAATCCATGTTATATTTAAAAACATCAATTGGGACCCCATCCGGGCCTGCCGCTTTCCCACTAGCGCTATTCAAAAGAGCTGATCTAATCTCCTCATAGCTAATACTTTCCGGTTTGATATTATTTAATCGAATGATGCTATTATTCTCAACTATAGTGATGGACTGACGTGTGACATTAAAAATGGCTTCAAAGTGGGCTAACCATTCTTCCGGAGTCACTACTACATCAACTTTAACGGACTGAACATCTTTAAAAAGTGGCTGATCCATAGTTTTCCAAAAAAGTATCGAATCTCTGGTTTCAGCAGCTTTAATCAAGTTATCCCACGCATTATCTCTAATCTCCATTTTTCTTTGGATTAATGCTTGCTTATATAATTTCCGCAAAGAACTAATGTCTTCCCTATTCCGGGGGATAGCTTTTAGAGCTTCTTTTAAATCCCTATTTAATCGCGAACATTGCTGGTTAAACCATCTTGGGCAATATACCCTATTTGTCCTAGGCTTGCGTTTCAAATTTTCCGCTATTGCAACCGAGATATTTTGGAAGGCCATAACTATATCATTACTAGTAGAGGAATTATCTAAAACAGTTGTGATATACTGGTTGTTTTGTTGAATTATCTTTTCCGAAAAGACGATTGGGTCAACTCCTGCCCATTTAATAGAAATCCCATTTTCACCCTGTGTCTTTACCTCAGCAGCAAAAATACTTGGTTCATCTACTTTAAAAAGTGGAGATCTTAATATTAATGATACAGGGTGATGGTCACTTAGTAGGCTGGGGCATACATTACATTTGTAAACAAGAGGCCTGCAATTTCTTGAGATTATAAAGTGGTCAATACATGAGGATGACCTAGCTCCTTCAAATGTATAGATAATACCCCTTCCCTCTTGCATATTCTTTTTTGCATCCATCTCCATAATTTCCAGATTATACTTGAACATAACACAATTTATAATTTCCCCATAGTTGTTATGTGGGAAATGTGAAGGGTTATCTCCCAGTTCATCCTCGTAGCCGCATTGGATCCCTGGTATAAATTTACAAAGTTCAGTATTAAAATCCCCTGCCCAAATTAAAAAATAATCAGACCCTGCACTCCTTAAAAAATTAGCTAGCTCGCTATCTAATAATGTGATGATCTCGTGCCTTGAGCTATTGAAAATATTGTTATAAAAATTGATCACTAATATATCTTGATTTCCTCCAACTGAAAGGAGTAAAAACTGAAAATGTTGTGAATTATTATATATTCTTTTTACAGTCAAAAGAGAGGATACTGATATTAATACTGCCAAGCCACCACTCGCTCTCCCTGCCTTTGAAGGGATCCCATTAGTACAGATCGTTTTGAACCCATTAATAAAAAAAAATTTGTAAGCCATGTTTCTTGTATTAATACCAAGTCACACTTTTGTATAGATTTAATCCAAGAAATATCACACAATTTACTCCTAACCCCTGCAACATTCCATGTCATAATATGCAATAATTCCTGCGATGAATGGCTAAGGGAATTACATTCGGCCACAATAGTAGGCGGGGTGATTTCGTTCCTGGATATTTGTATATCAGATTCTGCGAAGGATTCACTATCAGTATTGCTAATTATATTAACAGTACCTTCACGCGGTTGATCCTGATCCATATGAACCATTTCCTTCGTACTATTGACATGGGCTCTTACATCATGACCATCTTGTACAGCCATTTTTGTCAATACTGTATTACGTTCCAGTCAATCCACCTCACTACACCTACTTAGTGGTTCGAACCTATTTGCCATATTCGGAATCGTATAATGTGTTTGATTACTGGTACTGATGCTAACCTGGGCTCTACTAGAGGGTGGAGCCGTTCTAAAACCATAAAAATATCCCAGGGGTAATGCAACGACATTTCCTTTAGTGTCAGTAAAATGTCGATCCTGGTTACCTATGGCCTCTTCCAGTAATAAACCTACCACATAGGGTCTACGAAAATTACAATCCCCATCGCATGTTTTAATGGTTTTACCCACCCAGCTAACTCTCCTTACCATAATCACTTCATGTGATAAACACCCAAGACTACAAGTCGTATTCCTAGAGAACCATTGAATCACCCTATTTTTCAAAGAGTCCCAAGTTTCAATAGTATTTCCAGCCAATTTAGGTACGTTTTTTAATACAATCACATATGGAGTGGCTTGTGGGGGTAGACTTAAAGTGACGCCCCGTTTCCTCCCCTGGTGGACTTGACCTCCATTCTTCTTATTACCATTCCCTATGGATCCCCCAGAATTTTGTATAGATAAAACTGGTACTTCCTTTCCATGGACATTACTAGGTGGCAAAGCACCAACCCTTTGTGGGTTATTCGTGCTGTTCAAATTAGTTGCACCAACATGTGTATCGCTTCTGTCAATTAAATCTACAGTTTGTGGCGTATTTGATGCAGTTGACGACTGAAGAGCAGTAACCATTTCCAATAGCTTTGCAATGTCCTTTTGCACTGATTTTATTTCGTTCATGACACGCCTCAATTTTCCCATGCAATTTTTTAAGTTGTGTATTTATGGCATTATTATCGATCAGTGATTCTACAGGCTTGACTCCTTGTCCATTGCCTGGTAATTTTTTTGATTTCCCCTTTTTTTGTGCAACTCTTTGTGGGCTAGGCCTCCTTGATGTTAGGCTTTGTTTGCATTTTTTTGCTGGTGGTGAGTCGGAATCTGGTAATTCTGAAACGTTAACAATATCAAGAGGGGTAGTTGACATGCAAGGCCCTAATTTAGTCGATTGATCAGGTTTAGTATTGTTGGGGATATCATGTACGATGCTGCTATGTAACAGCTCCTGGGGGATGATGTCGAGATTAGAAATATCACTTTCCCCGTGCACTTCCACCACAGACTTAGCCCCCTTTTGAACGGCATCTAAGGCAGTTTTGGCGGCTGCCAGCTGTTCCTCCACTTGCACAATCTCATTGTTTATGATGCCCATAGCGCTTTTTAAATAATTAGTGATTGGTGCTGTCTTTTCCACGGTGTTTCCTTTACATGTAGCCAATTTCCTCTTCCCCATTTCTGAATAACACCACAATTTTCTCACAGCGATAAGAGGAGGTCTGCTTACCCACTTCACCTTGATCGACTCTTACTCCAGCCAAGAAAGGGGGGGGGCCCGACCCGACCTCTGCCGATCTCGAACGGGCTCAAACGGGCCCGCCCTTGGCCCGGGCTTCGCCCGGCGCACGCCCGCGCGCGTCCCGCGAAGCGGGTGCTGCGAGCCGTTATATAGGCAGCCAAAGATGATGACAGCGCCTCCAGGCGCGTACTGCAGGTCTCTCTGGGACTTGGAGTCCCCCCACGAACACAGCTAGCAGAGATGCGGCTACAGAGATATAAAAGGACGCTCTCGAAACAGGAGAACAGCTCACCCTCAAAATCAACGCTTAGGCCACAATTCCTGGAATAATGCCGAATTCAAAAAGCTAAAAGCATTGATAAATCAAACACTACGGAGGCTGAAGAAAGACCCCACGGCATTGCAAGAATTGAGGCAGCTAAAAGCCACCCGCAAAAAACTAACTTGGCGAATTAAAAAAGAAGCTGAAGAGACTCTTTGGGCCAGACTCCTGCACAACATCAAAAACAACCATAGCGCGCAATTTTGGCAGAAGATCAAAGCTCTGTCTAACCCGCGGGGCCAGGGCATCAATTCACACGTTACAGAAGAGGCATGGACAACCTACCTTGAATCACATTTTAATAAAGAACAGATTCCCCAAACCTGCTCAACTAACCTCTCGCCTACCCTGGAAACTCAATCACCCCAGCTAATCTCCAATGCAATACCGGGACAGGATTTTATAATCACAAATACACAAATCTGCAAAGAATCCTTAAAGGCAGACGTGAGGGGGCTCCTGGCCCAAACGGGATCCCGCCCTTACTATGTAAACAAGATCCAGAATTCTGGGCTTCAGTTCTAAAACCGATCTTCAAATCAATTTTGCAAACATCAACAGTACCATTATCATGGAGGGGCTCGATTATTTCACCCATCTACAAAAAAGGCAACAGGAGTGATCCGAAAAGCTATCGGCTGGTAGCTCTTCTGGACAATGAAGCCAAATATTATGCAGGTGTACTTCTCCAAGAACTAACGACATGGGCCACAGAAATCGCAGTAATACCTTACAACCAAACCGGTTTCTGCAGGAACATGGGCACTGCTACTAACATTTCAGCCCTTTCACTAATGATAGATGCTGCACTTGTAATAAAACAGCCCCTGTACCTGTGCTTCATCGACTATAGCTCGGCGTTTGACCATATAAACAGAAATATTTTGTGGCAAAAATTAAAAAGGCTAAGAATTCCACCAGTGCTTCTAAAACAACTAATTCTTTTGCATAGTAACACCTGGGTGCAAGTAAAGCTGGGGGCAGGAGACCATTTAACGAAAAAGATAAACACAACCTCAGGATTAAAACAAGGTTGTGTGCTTGCCCCAACACTCTTCAATCTTTTTATGGCCGAGCTTTCAGTCCAACTCAACGACAGTAATTCACATGCCCCCAAGTTAGGAGGCCGCCAGTTATCCAACCTCCTTTATGCAGACGACCTGGTGCTTATCAGTCGGACACCTATAGGTCTACAACGCTTGCTTGACATCACATGCCAATACTCAGAGACCAATAGACTAAGCATTAATCAAGAAAAAACAAAAGTCATGTGTGTAAACTTCCGGAAGACAAAAACAAAACACAACTGGTTCCTGGCAAAATTCAAGCTGGAAGTCGTACAGGACTATAAATACCTGGGGGTTATCATCGATAACAAGGGTAACTACAAAGCGCAATGTGAGGCAATAAAAAAGAGGAGATTAATGACGGCAGTGGCATTAAGAAATCTGAAAAATAGGACCGCTGGACCAAGCTTTCTCCCCCTGACCAGGGTGATACAGGCTAAACTAATTCCATCAATCACCTATGGAAGTGAAGCCATGAGAGGGAGAGATGCGGAAACACTGAACGGCACCATTGCAAGAGCCTTGAGAATGATCTACGGGTTGCCAGGATATACATCTCCGGCACAAATGAGGCTCGAATTCGGGATGCAAAGACAAGAGCTGGCCCGCAAAGGAGCTTTCATTAAAATCTGGTACAAAATCAAAAAAGGGCAACCTGAAACGCTAAACTCCTACTTGTGGAAGGAACTAGAAGCCTCAGAGACCTGCCCAGCTAGACATTTCTTGGACACTGCACTGGACCAGCTGGGGTTACGGCAACTTTGGGAATCATCAGGGTCCATGGCAAGCTTAAAAAAAATAGTAAATAACACTGTCAAAAATGAATCTATTATACAAGACAAAGCCGTCTTGTCAGAACGCACACACGGCTGGCTCACTGTACAGTCCTACAGCAAAGCAACCCCCCAAGCATACCTCCAATCTAACTTCTCTAAAATGACAAAAGAGAAGTTCCTGAGATTCCGGTTAGGCATATTGCCATCTGCATATCACTTGCCCCCGTGGTTACGCCCTCCGAAGCCGGCAATTTGTCGTCTCTGTGGGGAAGAAGAGGAAGACATAGTGCACATCATAATCGTATGCAGGGAATTAATGCAGGAGCACCGGTCACTACTTGGACTATTTTTCAACAAGAAACAAATACGGTCCTGTAGGCAAGCGGTGCTAGCAAGTTTCTCTGGTGAAGATATTCAACTAAGCTGTTGCCTGGTAAAATTCTTAACTGCTGCTGATCTCAGACTAAAAAAAAAAAGAAACAACCAGATTATCTGAGAAGTGGCATTGGAGCCGGGCTGGAGCCGGCCCGCTGATCCACCATGCAAAAGTCTCTGACAGCGCCTTTATCACACCAAGTACTAAGTACTTTTGTACATCCAAGCCTCGAAGAAAAACATTATCAGGCTAATCTCGGCCACTTTGCACTGAGCCATAAAAGTCGTTCCTGCACTACGCACTTTAACCCGTACTCAATCGTCTCCCTCATTTTGCTGCTAAGTCTCTGACCAGGGAGGTTATCTTACCTTCTGAACTGCTGCTAAATCTCCGCTTACAAAAAAATGAAGAATCTGGACTGTGGCCCACCAAGGCCGGGGGACTCGATCTCTTTGCCATTTTTACTGTGTTTTTAATTGTGGCTACCAGCCTTTTAAATTGAAGCTTTACTGTTTTATAAGAGATGGTCATTTTTGTAAAGGTTTTAACTAATTGTACAATAAATATATTGCTTACTTACTTACTTACTATCTCCCTTCAGCCCTCCTTCAGAGGAGGAGAGACTTTCATCTGGCGGTATAGGATTCAATAAAAGGAGCATCAGGTAGTGCAGAGCGTTTCCAGGTGGACTGCAGTTCAAGTGGAGGGACAAAGATGTCTTTTAAACTGACCTGAAGATGGAAAGAACTTCTGAAATTTGAAGCAGAGAGCCCTGTTGAAAGTCCATCAGTGAGAAAGACAAATCACATACTAATCGGAGAAGGACATATGAACCTACATAAACTGACAAGAAACAGATCTGCAAGAAAAAGACAAGACCCAAAAGGCCATTGCCAATTAATGCTTCAAGATGAACACAAACAGTGAATGTTAATCATTGGGTGAAGTGACATAGATGTTCAAGGTGCACACATGGGTGGCACAGTTTTACTTGCATGTGATGAGGCTTTAGGAGAGAGAGTGAATGGATGGCTGGAAAGAGAGAGGCAGAGTGAGTAGAGGAAGGAACTGGAGCTGGTTTGATCATTTTTTCCAGGACTTCTTCTGGTTCCCAATCCGGCCATGAGTGTAAGCACCATCCAGGACAGTATTTAATTAACTTTTTCTTAGCAATAAACATAGACACCAAGTCATTCATGGCTTTTTTAAGTGAAGCAAGGTGTCTTAAATGTGATCCTCTTGATAATAGGGAGCCAGTGGAGTTTCCTTGGCTAGAACCAGATGAGGTAGGCTTCATTAGGAATTGACAAGGGCATTATAACATTCAGAAGTCGGTCCATCTGTTAAACAAAAGCCTTTATGCAGAAAAGGCATTTGATAGAATGGGCTAAAATGTTGGTAGGGATACTGCATTGATCTGACCCATACCCTTTTATTTGACATATCAGTGAAATCTCTGATTACTTAGATAAGATGCACTCCATAAATATAAGTGATGCAGTTGGGTGCATACAAAAGCTAAATTTGTCTGCTTGTCATCTTGAAAATGCGCAAACTGGGTAAGGGTTGGCCCCAGGAACTTTTACCCTATTGGTGAGGGCATGCCTAGGAGTTATTTCCACCCACTAGCTTGTGCCAGGCATAAATGTGGCATCTCTAGGCACCCACTTCAGAACACTCCTGGACCTCAGGAAGAACAGAAGATGACTGGTCCTGCTGTCTGTGAGAGGAGTCCTTAAGTAATGGACCTGCTCTCTCTTATACTCGAACTAAGGTCGGAGGCTTTACGACCGAGATCGTAATAGGCCCCCAATGTGTCTATAGTCTGTGGACAAGCCCCCAGACTCGACACACTCCAAATGGCCCCATAGTCTGTGGCTAGGTACTGAGATGAAATACTATGAAACAGGACCCAAATCAGATCCATTGCTTTTGTTGGTCGGCTGTCTTGTTATCAAGGCAGCAGATTCACCAATTGCAAAATGGCACCTATAGTTCACTGCCAGAGATTATGAAAGGGGACATAATGCAGGTCCACTAGTCTCATAATCTCAATACAGAGGCCGCAGACTATCGGTGCTACATTGTGCCTGCCAAGTCCATGGCCCCCAAGACTTGAACAAATGCTTCTTTATTTTTGTTCATAGGGGGTTCTTTGTGGGTTCACCACAAAGAACTAGGAGACAGGACGTGCTCATCCTGCTACCTTATGTGGCCTTTTTAGTTTGTTGTTTTTTGCAGGAGCGAGGACCATATCCTGTAATGACAGCCACCAAAGAAGCTTTTTCTTGCAGCCCGCTAATTAGAGACTTTGGGTCCTCAATCTTAGTTCTGAGACAGCGAACTTGAAGTGAATAGCGGGAGCAAAAAGCCCTCTCATCCAAAAGGAGGCCTTTATTTCTAAAATTTTAGTCCGTGGACAGTCCTCATGCCGGGTCCGCAGACCATCTGCAGACTAAAAATACGAAGATATACAAAAGTGTTAACCCATTTATGAGCCCACCATACAACTTTTTGTAAAACAAATATCTCAAAATCTAGTGAATGGATTTAGACCAAACCAACATCAGCTGGCTTTATAAGTAAAGTTCCACATTCATGCCAAACTTGGTGTAAATACATTCAGCATTGTTTTGCTGTATGTGCAAGCAAAAATACCCATGTGAGCTAAAATGGGAAAACATCTTTTTTGACACCCCCTTACCTATTTTTGTCCCTCTGTGTTGATCTGCACGAAATTTGGCATGACGGATCTAAGCTGCATGTGCTAAGCAAGTGGTAAATGTGGTGCAGATCCATGGGGTCCAAATTTATAGGCAAATTAAAAAATAGCTTTTCAATGGAAAGTGATTCTGAACCATAAATATCCAGTGGCAAGTGCCACTGCGCCTGGAGGTCACCTAGTATAACGAATCTGCAGAAAGGAGATTAAAAAGCCTACCTGTGTGACAAGACCTGTATACGAACAGAGGAGTACAATGTAGCCACTCACCACCTGTGCTTTGAAACAGCTGCCAATTACAGAATTACCTCAACAGACTGCCGCAAAATGTAGGGCATGGGGTTTGGGATGGGCCAGCAGGCAATGAATCCTATTGATGAGAAGATTAAAATGCGTCAGTCCAAACCTGCTTCCCAGAAAGCTTTTCTTATAGACAGTGCTTTGTAATAAAGATTAACTCTCCTACCTGAAGAATGAGAACCTCACTGCCACTGTTTCCAGGCAGGGTTCTGACTCAAACTGCCTTAACATTATGAAATGTTTCCACTCAAAACTCTACTCTCTATACTAGATTGTCAGGGTAGGATTATCATTCTGGACTGAGGAACAACCACCTAAAAAGATAACCTTGATCAGTACAATATAAATTACATTACAACATTTACCAATGCAGCTTGCCCATGAGAAGTGCTTAGAGTGGCATGTTCCCTGCTACTAAAACACCTTGGTCAAATGGAAGATGTTGTATCACATTAAAGTATTTTTCACATAAGGACTAGTAAAAGATAGTCCCTTTGGTAACTTTAGTTTCTAGTCAGGCTTGTTGTGAGATCCAAGGATCTCCAGATTCTCTTCACTTCTGAATACTTGAAGAATGTTCTTGAACCCCCCCAAAAAAATGTTTTGCACTAAGTTTCAAATTTCTACGAACTGCACAACAACCACTATGTTCCTCTTAAAGCATATTTGGCCCAGTCTTACTCTCCTGGCCACTCATAACTTTGTTCTAAGAATAGTGTTCCCCATTGTTCAACTCACATCTCTCTGCCAGTTTCTTAGGAAGACCTCACTGACTGAAATGAAACTGCTCCTGTCACTGCTTCCTGCACAAGATGCTGCTGTTCTGGAAATCCTCAATACTGGCAACTGCCAAAGGGTGGATCCAGAATTTATACCTAGACCCCTTAAATAATGGCTGCAAAATCTCGCAAGACCTCAGATGTTCCTGCAAAATCTTAAGAAATCTCAGATGATCCTATGAATTATGTCTTGAATACGTAGACTGCTCATCCTCCCCCGGGGTAGGTGTTCCTTATGTGACAAGGAGGCAAAGGTCTCAAGGACATGATGTGGGACGCTGCCATTGGCGGAGGTGGTGGTGCCAGCTAGGGCACGGACTCGGATGGTAGTGGCAGCAATGGGAACTGGTACTACAGTATCCTGGCACTGTGTTTAAGGACAACTGGATTGGAGAGAGGTTGGATATCCTTGCGTTGAGACAAACATCACTACATGCATATTCCTTATGTCTTTGTAAATATACCAAAAAAGTTATATCCTGCCTAATGACATTATACTTGAACAGGAATTTTAATTTTGCTCCCACTCACGTGGTGCAACAATGTTCCTTTAAGAGATTAAAGAATGACAGTAGATCTGGGATAGTTCAAGGTCTGGAACTTAGGAACACCCTCATCTTTGGGCAAAGCTTGCTATCTTAAATCCAGGAAACTACAGAAACCAAGATATTTAGATTAGCATTCAAATATATCCATACCTAAAGTGGAAGGGGTGAGAGGGTAACCAAATATTGCTGAATCCAGATTATACAAAGAGGCATATTTACAATAAAGTGGCGAAGCGTGTGGTTAAGTCAAGAAGGCTAACAACACCCTTAGTCACTTTAGAAACACAGGACTGCACCATATTTACTAGAATATGGTGCAGCCCTGCGTTTCCCCCTGCGCTGGCTCTAACTTTAGCTGCCTAGCACCAATGCAGGCACCCTTGCACTATAGTGCAAGGGTGCCTGTGTTGAGGGAAAGATTGTTTATGTGCAGGAAGGGGGACCTTTAAATCTTTAAATGCCGTTTTGTAACTTCTATATGTGCTGCTTGATGCAGCACACATCGAAGTTGCAAAATGGCATTTTTTAAAATGATTGTTTATATACAGGAAAGGGGACCTTCCTGCACATAAACAATAATAGGCAATTTGCTGTTTCTATGTGTGCTGCACATGGCAGCACACATGGAAACAGCAAAACGAGGAGAAATAAAACATTTCTCCTTGTTTCACCTGTTTAAGACCAGGTTTTCCCTGGTCTTAATTTTGGCGCTGCCTCCTATATATGCTGCCCTTGTAAATAGGGGGTAGCGTCAAAATCGATGGATGTTGCGGTGGAACAACCACCACAACACCCATTGCCCTCCCCTTTCACACTAAACACAGCGTGAAAGGGTACCTTATTTATAAGGCAGCGTTAAGCCACGTTAAGTGGCTTAACGCTGCCTTGTAAATAAGGCGAGGCCACTATCGCCATCACAACGTCACTGAAAGTGACGTTGTGGTGGCGATAGGGGCTTGTAAATATGCCCCAAAGTTGGCTGAGTTCTATCCCCTGTAACTGAGGGTAAGTGGACAGGGTAGGGCTGGAGAACATTCATAACCAGGTAGTGCTTTGGAGAAACTATAGAGCTGTGAGGTCCAAGACATACTGGGCCAGTAGAATGACATGGCAAAATTCATCTGGAGTGGCAAAGGGAAGAAGTTGTGCTCCAAAACAAAAGCTGTGTCTTGGTTTGAGAACAAAGGGGCCTATTACAATGGCGGTCGGATGACCGCCGCCCGGCCGGCGGTGGCAACCGCCGGACCTCTGGCGGACATCCGCCGCGATCGCAAGCCAGAAAACCGCTGGTGAGATTAGGATGGCGGTGGTGACCGCGGCGGTGGGAAATTCCGACCGCCGCTTTTCCGCCAGTTGCCATCCGCACTCCTGCCCTGCGGACGGAGAAGGACCGGGATAATGGTGGCGGTGCCGATCTGGCTCCGCCGGCACGATTATGATGCAGCGGTAGCCAGCCTTTCCTCAGTGGTCAAACCGCCATGGAAAGACAGGCGGAGAATGTCCCCAATGTGTTGGGGTGGAGGGGTGCACTGGGGGGTACCCATGGTCCCCCCCTACATTTCCCTATACCAGGTGGCAGGCACTGTGCAGTGCCTGCCACGCAGTGCAGGGAAATGCAGGACATGCTACTTTTGACATCGCGGCGGTGCTGCGTGCATCAGCAACCGCCGCAATGTTAAAGCCCGCGATCCGACCGCAGCGGTCGGATTTCGAGCAAGGAACATCGTAATACGACCGGCGGTTATGTCGCGGGCCTTGCGAGCGGTCTTTTCCCGTTACCATGGCGGTCGGGGAGGCTTTCCGACCGCCATCGTAATAGGCCCCAAAGTGAGAGAAGTTTCACAAAAGAGTTCTGTGCCTACAGAAGGGGCACACATTGCTATGGTCAACAGCCACACTCAGGACTAGGATACTTAAGCTCATACTTAAAAACTTTATCAAAGATCAGAAGCAGATAAGAATCTTGCATATCATCAGGATTAACCAAGACGCGCTATTCTGGAAGAATTAGACTAAGGGCTTCACTTCATGCCAAGCTAAATTTCCAGATGCTAATATTTTCCAAAGAGACCTGGGTATATTAGGTTAGCTTTTATTTAGTTCTGATGCTAAAGTTCCTGGTTCTGTTAGTGGCCACTGTGCTCTCTCTTATATCAATGTTAACATTAGGAGGGAAGGAAGACCATACAGAACCCAAAAATTTCAAGAGCACTTGGCCCAAATGAGTGATCTGCCTATGATCTTAGGACCGAATCAACTGACAGAATATCGACTACAGAAATATCGACGACAAAAATATCGGAGCCGAAATATCGATGTCCAGAATATCGAATTCCTATCTACATTATGGTAAGTACAAAAATATCGAAACAAGAATATCGTTGTAAAAAAGATCGTTGTTAAAAATATCGTTTTTTAAAAATGTCTACAAAATAATGTAAAATAAAATAAATAAAACATATAATTAAAAAAACATAGTTAGAATTATTGGAAAATGTTTAAAATTATAAATAATAAATATAATATTAATAAAAATTAAACATACATATATATAAAATATAATATATAAATGTACTTTATAATAATAAAAAATAAATATTATAATAAATTATAAAGTGTTAGAAACATATAAAAGATTATAAATACATATATATACATATACCAGTAAATATAAAATAAAAATACAATATTTATATAATAATTAAAAAAATTAAAATATTTTTAATCTTTTGCAATTACATTTCACACTACTTAACAGGAACAGTAGAGAAAAAATTGGATAGCGGAGAGGATAAAACTCCTATCCCCACTCCAGGGAGTGCAACAGTAGGGAAAGTGTTGGATAGCGGATGGGAATAATTTACTATTCCCACTCCAGAAAATGCAACAGTAAGGAAAGTGTTGGATAGCGGAGGGGAATAATTTACTATTCCCACTCCAGCAAATAAAACAGTAGGGAAAGTGTTGGATAGCATATGTGAATAATTTACTATTCCCACTTCAGGGAGTGCAACATTAAGAAAAGTGTTGGATAGCGGAGGGGTAAAAATTACTATTCCCATTCCAGGGAGTGCAACAGTAGGGAAAGTGTTGGATAGCGGAGGGAAATAATTTACTATTCCCACTCCAGGGAGTGCAACATTAAATAAAGTGTTGGATAGCGTAGGTGTAAAAATTACTATTCCCACTCCAGAAAGTGCAACAGTAGGGAAAGTGTTGGATAGCGGAGTGGATAAAATTACTATTCCCACTCCAGCCAGTGCAATAGTAGGAAAAGTGTTGGATAGCGGAGGGGAATAATTTACTATTTCCACTCCAGCAAGTACAACAGTAGGGAAAGTGTTGGATAGCGTATGTGAATAATTTACTATTCCCACTCCAAAGAGTGCAACACTAGGGAAAGTGTTGGATAGCGGAGGGTAAAAATTACTATCCCCACTCCAGGGAGTGCAACAGTAGGGAAAGTGTTGGATAGCGGAGTGGATAAAATTACTATTCCCACTCCAGTGAATGCAACAGTAGGGAAAGTGTTGGATAGCGGATCGGAATAATTTACTATTTCCACTCCAGCAAGTACAACAGTAGGGGAAGTATTGGATAGCGGAGGGGAATAATTTACTATTCCCACTTCAGGGAGTGCAACATTACAGAAAGTATTGGATAGCGTAGATGTAAAAATTACTATTCCCACTCCAGAGAGTGCAACAGTAGGGAAAGTGTTGGATAGCGGAGTGGATAAAATTACTATTCCCACTCCAGCAAGTGCAATAGTAGAGAAAGTGTTGGTTAGCGGAGGGGTAACAATTACTATTCCCACTCCAGCAAGTGAAATAGTAGGGAAAGTGTTGGATAGCAGAGGGGAATAATTAACTATTCCCACTCAAGCAAAATAATTAAAATTAATTAACAAAATTTTAATTAATTATAAAAAATTTACCTCCCAACATATTCCCCTATAAATGGCACCACCAATATTATAAAACATAACACTATTAACATAATTAATTTAAGATTAATTAATTAATGAAAATTAACAAACATATTAAAAACAATCAAGAATAAACTAATTCACACGATTAACACTATAAAAAAGTTAAAAAAAATATTATAATAAACAATGTAAAAAATATATTAAAATTAAATTACTTCCCAGCCTACTCCCCTATCAACCCACAACCCACTCCTAAAAAAAATAAACACAATTAAGATATTTACCAATTAATTAACAACAAATTAATAACTAATTAATATCAAATTAATTACAGCAATGAACAATATAAAATATTAAATACATAGATATTAATTAATAAAAAAATGTAATGAATTAATTATAATTAAATTACTTTCCACCCTATTCCCCTATAAACCCACAACCCGCTCCTAAAAAAACCAATTAACATATTTACCAATTAATTATTAATATTTAACAACCAATTAATAACTAATTAATAATTAATTAATTACCACAATTAACAATATAAAATATTAAATACATAAATATTAATTAATCAAAATTATTTATTAATTAATTATAATTAAAATACTTCCCACCCTATTCCCCTATAAACCTACAACCCGCTCCTAAAAAACCCAATTAAAATATTTACCAATTAATTATTAATAATTAACAACCAATTAATAACTAATTAATAATTAATTAATTACCACAATTACAATATAAAATATTAAATGCATAAATATTAATTAATCAAAATTATTTATTAATTAATTATAATTAAAATGCTTCCCACCCTATTCCCCTATAAACCCACAACCCGCTCCTAAAAAAATAACACAATTTAATTAATTAATTAACTAATCATTTAATAAAATTTAATAACCAATTAATATTTAATTAATAAAAAATTAATTATAAATAATAATCAATAAAAACTATTGATTCCTTTATTAAAATTAAATTACTTCCCACCCTATTCCCCTATAAACCCACAACCCGCTACAGAACTAAAATACGCAAATTTAATTTACATAAAATAAATAACTTCTAAAAATTTCACAAATACATTAAAAAAAACAGATATACTTATACAAAAAACATTAGATCACATACTATTAACATACATACTAAAATACAGAACCCTAATATAAATATCGATATTATTAACAACGATATTATGACAAACGATATTACTGACTCCGATATTAAAAAAAACTATATTTCTTACCTTCATGTCGATATTCTGTTCACCGATATTCTTGATGTCGATATTCTGTCCCTTCGATATCTCCAACTCAATATTTTTGTACTTCGAAAAAAAAAACTCGATATTATGTCTGTTTACCCTTAGGACCCAGACAGACTGATGGGTTTCTCTTGTGATGTTTTATTTGCAACAAATTAGAGACTGGTAGAGTGCCTGAAGTATGAAGCAGTAAAGTAGTGAAAGAGTCAAGTAAATGGTCACTATCCGTATGGCAGTACATAAAATGTGTTATGTCATACTATGTTATACAATGAACTATATGTAGCCTGCGCACAACCACTTATGAATTTGAGTTTTTGTGACCGTTATTACGAATTTCGAGTCTCTTTTTTTGGGTGCTCCCGGGGTGGCGTCTTCCGTCCTGGAGGGACGTCACTGACATAAATACTCAATAGTGCTTCCAAATACCTTTAGTTGCATCCCCCTAGGCACTCCAGTGGTCCTTAAAAAAGGATTGTTCAAGTCATCACAATTTATTCTACATTCAGCAATGAAAACATTCACTTTTCATTTGTTTTCAAATAGTTTCTTTTTAATTTTTCGTCGAAATTGTTTGCATTCCAACTCGCTTTAAAGCATCTTAATTACAGCATTTTTTTGTTAGGACTCCAATGCATTTCGGGCGACTTGCCCTTCTTCAGGGAGCATCACTGAAATACAATCATAGCACACATACTGTTCAAAATGTTATCTCATTTAACCCGGTAACCCTGTCCCCCACATAATGTCATATCGTGGTAATCAGAAAACTCATTGGTTATGATACTCGTAATCCTTATCATGCTAAGTTCTAAATGCTGGTCTACTCCTATGTACCTTGATAAATACACCCGTGAGCTGTAATATATTCATGTGAACCATAAGATGGCCTCAAAAAGTGTGTGTCTAAATTAATATACCTATCCAAGAGAGAAATAAATCAGAGACTGCATGCGAGCACTTCAATAAAATATCACCGAGCGCAACGCATACCCCGTGGGTTAAGGATAGCACTCAAACCATCATTATGCAAAAATGCACAAAAATTTCAAGAACGTTGGTATGCGATTCTTAATAAGTGTTCCCTCAACCTAATTCTTTTGATTATAGAGGAACTGTCGAACATTCTGGAAGATTTGTCAAAAGAGATAGTGGAAGTAACTAATGAACTCACTAATATGATGTCAGCGGAAGACTGGACGAAAACACTAGAAGACATAAATGAACAGATATCTAGACACTCACAAGAAATAAACGAGAGAAAGATAAGAAAATTCCGGAGGGATACATTGGATTATAAACTCGGAGAAGTTTACACGTGAGCGGAAGTTTATGCCCAACGTCGTCGTAATCGACCATACACCCAGCAAACAGATACTTCCTCATCAGGAAGTGACACAACGGGTAGGACACAACATCAAATCACGCACAAGAAAACACAAATACCAGCCACAAATGGACAGCAACCTACAACAGCGAGTGCTTTTGGAAACCAACCTACAACAGCGGGTGCTTTTTTAGAACAAAGCCACCAAGAAAGAGACGACCCAGGAGGGGAAAAAGAAAAGGAACACCCAAACACAAGGAGTACTACAATGACAAAAAAAGACAAGAAGAAGACAACACTCAAGGAAACCTAGTGATTAACATCTCTGATTACGAATTGAAATCACACGAACTTAAACTATTACAGAAAGGCACATCATTTGTTCCAACAGCCCAAACCGATCAACTAGAATTGGAAGTAAGTCTTTTCAAATTGATGAGAAAATTGCGTTTGAGACATTTTTTTGAGAACATACTACCAGATCAAACACCAAAAGAACCGGATCAACTACGGGGATTAACGATTAAAAGCACGTACCAAGCGCCTGTTAGCCATAAAACTTTAGATCTTTTTGAAAACCTCATCAAACAAGACTTATCCAAACTAAACTACATGAAAAAGACCACCAGGGACATAACACAGAAAGACATGGATACACTAAGAAAAATAGCTAACAATAATAAGATCATATGTCAAAAGGCCGACAAAGGAGGAGCCCTCGTAATCATGAATACATCACTCTATGAGACACGAGTAATAGAACACATCTCAGATATTACAACATACATGAAGTTGGATGAGAATCCTACTACACAGTTTGCCAACCTATTGGAAGAAATAGTGAAAAAAGCATACGATACAGGAGTGATTAACGAAAAAACCAAGACCTTTCTAATCAAACAGAACCCAAAAAGCCCTGTAATATACATGGTACCTAAAATTCACAAGGACCTGAGAGATCCACCATTTAGACCGATTGTGTCTACACGAGGAAGCTTACATGAGCCCATTGGTCAATATTTGGATAAATATTTACAACCGAGTGTGAGGAATATGAAGACTTATGTAAAAGACACAACTGACTTCATATTAAAACTACAGGATGTAGCAGTCAGCACAGGAGAGAAGATTTTACTATGCACAGCTGATATCTAAATCCTTGTACACCTCGATTCCGCACCTATTGGGCATTGAAGCTATAGAATATGCACTGACACAGACGGATTTAGAACTTACATTTCAAGTACTCCTTATGGAATTAATTCACTTTACCCTATATCAGAGCTACTTCCAATGGAAAAACAACTGGTACCTCCAACTAACGGGCACATCCATGGGCAACTGTACTGCGCCGGCATACGCTAATCTTTTCATGCAGAAATTTGAGGAAGATCATATTTTGTCACAACCACAATGGCAGAACAACCTCAAACTGTTCTTGCGATATATAGACGACATTTTTATCTTGTGGAAAGGCACCCAAAACGATCTCATGATGGCATTATCCACCCTGAACAACGTCGATGAACGGATACAATTCACTTTTGAAATATCAGAAACACGAATTACATTCTTGGATGTGGAAATCACTAGGACCAATGATGGATTCGAAACGGACATATTCCGAAAGACAACTGATAGAAATAACACATTACATTACAGTAGTTATCATCAAGCATCTCTAAAGGAATATTTACCGGCATCCCAAATGCTCAGGGTAAAAAGGATTACATCAAACCCGGTGAAAATGACCGAAAAAATAGAAGAAATGGCAGAAAGATTCGCACAGAGAGGATACCCAGCCAAAACTCTAGAGCTGGCAAAACAGAGGAGCCATTTAACCCCTAGGAAAGATCTCTTAAAAAACATTACTAAACCTAAAAACACCAGAATGGTGATAGTATCCAGATTCTCAACGCTGAGTAGCACATTCAAGAAAATCATTATTCGACATTGGCCGATGTTGACATTAGAACCGGATTTTAAAACCATGTTTTCACAACCACCACTTTTTGCCCATACTAGAAGCAAAAATTTGGGAGAAATCTTGAAACAACAACAGATTACCACACAAAAACCCAAAGGAACGAGACCCTGCTTGAATTGTAACAACTGCAATAATGTAATACAAGGAATCAACATATCTCACCCAATGAAAGGATACAACATAAAATTGCGTACAACAGCCACATGTGACACACCAAATGTCATATACATGTTAAAATCAATGTGGAAAAGTATATGTGGGGAAAACGGAGCGCAAGATCAAAACACGGATTAATGAACATAAATCAAACATAAGAACTAAGGGGCCCATTACGATGGCGGGCGGAAGCACAACCGCCGTGCTGGCGGATGCAAAAACCACCAGTTACCGCCGGCACGCAGCAGTCCACACGCCCGCCCAATTACGATGCGAAAAGCAGGCCAAACACCGCCGGCAAGCCAGCAACACCGTCCGCCATCAAAGTGCGCCCGCACACGTAGCGGCGCAGCTCAACTGACACACACCGTCCGACGAAACACGTCCCGCCCGGCGCATAAATTACGATGCCGCAAACAAACGGCTCCCACGGCCAAGAGACACCGCACGTGAAAGAGAGGCGGAAACACGGACGCAGAGCACGGACAACGAAGAAGCGGCACCCCGGGCATGAATCCAGCACTGCAGGCCCTTCCCATGCTTCTGCTGATGCACCACCAAGGACGCAACGTACCGCGGAGACGCAGGTAGGCACACACACAACAAGTGCACGCAAACAGCGCACACAGTGCAAGGGCGGAAAAAGCGGACAACCCCCACCAGCGCGTGCACACTACACATCCACCATTGCATCCACATATGACACACAGGCCAAATCCTAACATCGCAGAACACATGTGTACACACCACCTGGGACTAGGAACCAACCACCCCGTCACGGCCCCAAAGCGCCGATGATGCCGCCACACATGCGCACAACGCAGAGGCCAACCGCAGCGCCATGCATGCGTCGCACACAGACACAGGGACACAACCAAGCAGCACACACACCAGCCCCACCCCGAACGCACATGACACGTGACAGGCCGGCACAGACATGTTCCCAACGCCCAATTCACGGACAACACCCAACGCCACACAACCGACGCACACATGTCAGTGAAGTCACGCAACAGCAGGACACACCCCAGTGTAACAAACATGGCGAAGCACACAGCGGCGGCAACACCAACTAGGAGAAGCAGGGCCCCTTCGGGAAGAGGAACGCCAGTACCACACTGAAAAACCCATACCACCCTGCACATATGAACAAGACACATGAAACGGAACACCAAAGAGCCCGGTGACCGACAACAGGTGGCCCAAGAATTACATCCACACACAAGGCCCAACGCAGAGCGGAAAGGCAGCCTGCCGCCCACACAAGGGAGAGCAGACAGCACTGAATGACCTTCCATTCCAACACCGAAACCACAGCCCTACGACAGAAGCCGGTGAATACAGCCATTGTCCAAGAATAGACCAACACAGGCATGCCGAGGAGACCGACCACAGGGCAGATAGCGCATATCACAGAAGCACACAACGGACGGGGAAGAAAGAAGAAAACACTCCCCCATGTCGGCCACATGCAAGTTAATTGGAAGGAGTCACACAGCACCGACCTTGAACTGTCTGAGAAGCATGTGGGAAGAGGGCCCGTGTCCTCCAAACAAGCCAACAGAACACAAGTCCTGTCTCCCCACGACTACACAGAGCTCACAGCAACCCCGGAGCGTGCACATTGCAGACTGCACACACAGCCGGAGCACGCCACCTCTACGAACCGCTGCGAAATGGCAACCGCAACACACCTACCCAACTACGCCGAAGAGCTCAAGCTGTACCAAACCAACACGATACATACATTGGGATGCGATCTCCTGTCCCTGCTGAACGTAAGTTACCGACTGACTTACCGCATCACATTGTTCAGCTGCGTCATGCCCGTCTTCTACTGTCGGAGGTGTCCCTACCAGCATCCCGTCGAGATATGCCTCTCCAACCCGGCATGTCTGAAGGCGGACCTGCTACCACTACTCCTCCCTCTGGACGCACACGACAGGGCCTGCTCTGCCTATGGGGGCATGGCGTATGTGGCCAACATCGCACGCGCACTGAAATGGAACCACTGTGCCTCCACACGACGGATCATCGAGAACAGCTACATCGAATGTCACCCAGCATGCCCCATCATGGTCCTCCAAGGGACAACCTACGAACAACACCTTGACAGCCACCATCCGCTTCATTGGCTGGCAAACATGTACACCACCAATGACATGGAAGCCCTGCTGGACGGCATCGCATACCTGACAACCTGTAAATACGTCGGACCACAACGCAGGTTCCCCGAGTGACCTATGAAGTCCAACCCCGCACCCATGCTCAGCTTCCGCACGGACTGGCCAGTCACCACCACAACAGCCATACCAAACGACCGGCAACTGTAACCACACCATCAACGACATCGCCATGACATCGGATATGACCGGGACATGCACACTGTTCCCCATCACATCCAGGAACACCGCATGCATCGTGGGAGGCAGTGGCATGGGCTCTGGGCATCGCACCCACATGGACGGAACTGCACGAACAACCAGGACACGACATGGATCCAGCGCACATGGACACACACACCGCTCAGTGGACATGAATAGGTCGCCTGGAGTCTGTGGGTGCTGCACCCCTCCCACCCCCGCCCCGGGAATCCCATACCAGGACCTTTGCATGGACGACAAGTGCATACAACAACAACACGACCCCAGTGACTGTGACATGTCCAGTAACCACCACAGTGCAACAACAAGTCGCACGCCGCTGCATGCACGCAAGCACATGCCCTGATGTCATCTCACATGCACGCGTGCATGAGGAACAACCGCAGCAAACCTGTCACATGGAACTGAGATGGACTGTGCCCATGATGCCGAGCGGTCTGGTAGGCTACATGTATACCGTCTGTGTCAAAGTCCGCAGCTCCGCAGCTATACGTAAATGTACATTAGCACAGCCTTGGCCAAGCAGATGTAACCCCACACCCTATCCCATTTGTAATCATGCTCAGTATATCCTCAACATGTATTCCGCTGCCAGTAGTGTCCACTATACTGCATCACAGAGGACAGAAGACTCAATATAATGTCTGAAACCAAAACTGTCTCCGCTGACTCATTTCACAAGTACGAATGAGAGAGGATGAGAGTATGTGAAGTACACGGCAGTCGTGACATGACCATGTAGTCCACTGGTATTGGATGTCAACGCAAATGAGTAGCACTACTGTGGAAGACACACATGTGTCGTGTGAAGTCGTATGGACGCAGTGCTCAGGTGGGTGGGTGCGACGGGTAGATGCACACATGCCAAGTTGGAGCACGCCGTGTTGGGAGGGGTCATGAACAGTACACCACCGCTTCCCTGGGCATTGTGAGAGGACACCTGTCGGGGGAGTGAACACGTGTGTGCACAGCAGCCGGGCACACGTACAAAGCGGTACCAGGCGCACCTCAGCCCACCCTCTGTGGACAAGCTGGATCCTGTTGTGCGCCCGCCATGCCCCTTGACAAGGCACACACAGCCCCAGTCGACCAGGTGTAACCCCAACATAGTCAATCCGCACAGGCGATACAGGGCACGGGATGGCAGTGGAGCATGGTGTGTGAGAGGTCTCCTCGCGCTCCTCCTGGTCATATCACGCAGGCAATAGAACCTCAACGTCTAGCATGGCACAAGTCAAATGGAAGTGTAGGGGGACGCACCACAGCACGAGCAGCACTGACGTCACGGGAGGTGGCTCGCACCATCCCATCCATTGCCCATCATACCAACCACGCCACATGCCATTGCGACTAAGTGCAAGTGCGTGCGCCACCACCCCCGAGCCCTCCCCAGAGAGGCCAAAGAGTGAATGTGTGGGCCATCAGCCACAGACGGACGCGGCCTGGCCGCAAGGGCAGCCACAGCCACTGGGTGTCGCAGGTGGCGGATCCGGAAGGCGAAGACTGTGATGCATAGTCCATGCAGGCCGGGTCTCCATTTGGGGCACCACGCAGGTGGACGGCGTCCCGCCACACATCATACCCTGAGACAGCCCACTCGTGCAACTGGACCCACACATACACTCCTTGCCCTCTCTGGTGCGAGCTTGGGGCTGCCTGTGCAAGCGCTAGCCTCGCAGGTGAGCATGCATATTGGGGGGCGAGGGGAGGACATGAGGGCTGGGGCGAAGATGACTGTATCACTGTCAGTTAGTACAAGGGGATGACCCAGATGTGGAAAGGAAGAGACGTGTCCCGTGTGTACTGCAACTAGTCGCCAATCCAACTACCCCCATGTCCGGAATGTAAGCCCGCACCTAGGCCCGCCCATCCGCCACATCGAACATACCACCAGCACGACAACCTTCCCATTCGAAACACTGACTGGGGGTGGCGACCAGTGAACAATCATGTGTAGCCTACCCACGCGTACATGTGGGCCCTCCATGATCCATGTCACCTGCGGCAAAGACATGACATGCGCAATGAGGGAAGTGAGGAGAGCTGTCCGCCCCACGCGCAGAAGGTGCATCAGCTCCACAGACCCAGCAGCGAGTCCAGCAGGGGTCACATGTGCAGGGGCAGCTGTGCCTGGTGTGAAGGCACATGCATATAGACAGCACATCGACCAATGTGTAGTCTGCCCACATCCACAGTCCATCATCATGCGGACATAGGAATTGAACACAGGGCAACACATCTTAGTTGGTGCACCCACCGTGACCAACAATGCGCAATCATCGACGTACCCGCCCTGTGCTTGGCCCCCACCCAACGGAGGCACATCCAGTGCCACCATCCCACACACACAAGCCTTCCACGGAACATGCTGTGTCCAATGGTCAGTACAGAGTCAGCGCCCATCTGGTGGATCCTGAACAGGAGACACATGCACACACATGCCAGCTCCCACTATGTACGTCTGCCACCTGGCACGTGCAATGTAACCTCTCACCTGTGACGTGTGACTGCAAGCACACAGCCGTCTTGGCATGGGGCTGTCAATGTGGACACCAGTCAATGTTTCGGGAGCTGTGATCCGTACAGTGCTGTACATAGGGTGCAGTGCTGACACCTACTACTGTCTCATATCCCCTCGTGCCACAGGTCCCACTTGTATTGGCCGCTCAGCCCGTGCCCACATCGTCGTCGTCGTGTGCCATACTCATCCAGCCTCGGAAGCAGTTCCATGCTCAGCAGACACTCATGTTGCCGTGGCGTTGCCGCTTGACGAATATGCAGTCAGTCCCCATCAGCACGCCCCGCAAGTCATTGGGGCCTAGATCCCCATGTGCATGCACATGGCAGTGGTATGTCTCACTTGCCATTGCCATTGTTGGGAGACCTGTGTAAGTGTATTGTGGCCGTGCCGTCCCAGCTTGACAGCTGGGCTGTGGCTCATGTGCTTGCTCAGTCATGTCAGTGATGTGTATGCGAAATTGCTATGTGCCGTGTTGCTTTGACATGTGTCCTCTGCCATTTAACCCAGGCGGAGACCGAACATTGACCGCCCATACCAATTGCTGGCGGACATGGACGATACAGAGGTAATCAGGAAGTTTCGGCTGGACAGGCCAACTCTGCATCGACTGTGTGCCATGTTAGAGCCCCATCTCCGTCCCCGCAGGGTGTATCCGACTGCTGTCACCCCCACGGCTAAGGTGATGGCCGCCATGCATTTCTTCGCCACTGGGTCATTCCAGCACACAGTGGGCAGTGGAGGAGGGATGTCCCAGCCCATGTTCAGCAAGGTGCTGAGGGATGTACTGGCAGCCATGATGCTGTACCGGAACAGGTACATCAGATTCCCCAGGGCTCGTGAATTGGCGGCAGTGAAGGGTGCATTCTATGCCCTTGGCAGAATCCCACACGTCGTGGGAGCCATTGACTGCACTCATGTTGGCCTTGTTCCACCACAGGCCACTGAGCACCTGTACCGCAACAGGAAGCACACGCACTCCCTGAATGTGCAAGTGGTGTGCCTTGCGGACATGGTGATCACCCACGTGTGTGCCAAGTTTCCAGGCTCGGCCCATGACGCACACATAATGCGCAACAGCATCTTGCCACGACTGATGGCCAATCTGCAACAGGATCATGGCTGTATTGTCGGTGAGTATGTGGAGTGGTGTAGCGTGCTGGTTGTGCGATGCTGTCCCCTGTCCAGTTGGAATAGCAACGGTTCTCTGTGTCCCTCACACCCAGGTGACTCTGCGTATCCGAATGGGGCATGGCTGCTCAGTCCATTGAGGAATCCTCGCACCCCAGCAGACGATCGATACAATGAGGCACATGGGAGGACCAGACGTGTGGTCGAGCGTACCTTTGGCCTCCTCAAGTCCAGGTTCAGGTGCCTGGACCGCACCGGGAGTGCACTGGCGTACTCCCCACAGAAGGTGTGCCAGATAGTGGTGGCGTGCTGCATGCTGCACAATCTGGCCATTCGGAAGCAGATCCCCCTCATTGTGGATGACGGAGATCAACCAGGGCCCCAGCCCGCAGACCAGGACAGCTCGAGTGAGGTGGACAGCGGAGAGGAGGAAGCTGGGAATGTGCGCCAGCAGCTCATCGCCCGCTACTTCACTTGACGGTGAGTGTCCATGTACGACGGATGATGTGTCTGTATCTATGCAGGTGTGTGTGTGCTGTGTCAGGGTGGCCGTATGTTCACTGCGTGCAGTGTGTCAACGCTCCATGGCCAGGGTAGTATGCCACTGTTGGTGACTGTGGCATTGTGCCCTATTGCTCTGTGCGATGTGTGTACATTGCTTGTAGTTGTTGACATGTACTGTGTGATGGGTGTGTGACACACTCATTGAATGTGCTCCTGTTCTGTCTCCCACCCCTAGGTCCCTACAGGCCCTCCGGATTCCATTGCCATGCCACGCATCAGGTGCCCTTCCGCCCAAGGTGGCCGTTGTATTCCGTACAAATAAAACACAGGGCACAAACAGCAGTTAGTGAAAAAGGTGCATTTATTACGAACTGTGACATGTGATTGTGTGTAAGGTGATGACAAAAGTGGTGCGTGCAGTGACAATGAGGTCATGGCTGCGTGATGATCAGGGTGTACCCACTGGTTCTATGTCCATAGTCCAACACACACATGCCATCCAGCTGGCTGTGTGGAGTGGGATCGTAGAGCAAGTCAATGCAGTGGCTGGTCAAGGAAGGCTGGCGGAAGGCTGGCTGGCTGCCTCACTTGCGACTGGAGCGTGCGAAGTCCTCCCGGGAGATCTGTTTCCTCTTCGGACGGCCCCTTCCACGTTTGGGAGGGGGTGTGTGGTGGCGACCTGCTGGTGGTGGGTGAGGTGTGCTCACTGGCTGTGGATGCAGGGGAAGTGGACACTGTTGGCCGACCCTGCGCCCTAGCAGGTGGTGGCGGAGGTGGTGTTGCTGGCCTTGCCTGTGACCCCACCGCCACCACCAGCTGGCCCATGAGGTCCACGAGTTGGTCCATACGGGACACGAATTGGCCCATATGGGCGTCCATGGACCTCAGCACCCCCAGCACCTCCCGCGTGTCAGTAGCAGACCTGGCCCATTGTCCTTGGGCCTCTTCATAGGCCCCAAGGACTCTGGCCATTTGAGGCAGGGCATGGCTCCCAGGGGAGGCTGGCGTTTCCCTGACCCTGCTCCTCCTACCAGTCCTGCTGCCACCGGCCTGCCCACTAGCCACATTGCTCACCACGGTCCTCGCTGTGGCTCCCAGGGTGGATCCAGTCGGCCGGGCCACCACCTGCGCTGGGGCTGGTGCCAGCGAAGACGTGGTGGTGGTGGAGGCGGTGGTGGTCGGTGCGGCGATGGTGGCGGTTGCGGCAGTGGTAGTGGCCGCAATGACCGTGGGTGTGGCCGCAACGACAGTGGCAGCAGGGGACTGGGACTGTTCAGCATCCCTGGATGATGGGTTGGTGGGTAGGAGGGGTCCTGGGGAGCGGCTGGGCCCTGCCACGCCAGATGGGCCAGCTTGGTGGTCCGTGTCCGAAGAGGTGGACAGATCCTCCAGATCCGTGTGTCCTCGTTGGGGGCTTGTAGGCTGGCTGTGCTGGCTGCTGTCTCCATCCCCAGCGTCCAGCAGTTCGTCACCTGTGGAGAGAATGAGATTTGTTATTGTGTTGCACCTGGCGAAGTATGTATTAGTCGTCTGACATTGGCAGTTCGTGCAATCTCGTACATGGGTTTCCCGGAGGCGAGTGTGTGGCTGTGGCATCTGTAGTTGTGTGTGCTAGGCAATGGGACTGTGTGCTGTGCACATGTGGCATGGGACGGATTGGCCATGCCGATGGGTGTGTTGCTTTGCCCCTACTCATTGTGACTCTGGTGTATGCGGGCTCCTGGCCCATCCTGGGTCTGGTTTGTACTTTGCTTTTGGGGTTCAAATGGAACGCTTAGGAACGCATATGGCAACATGGGGGCCATGCCCCAGATTCGCATTTGGGAGGGGATATGCTTTTGGGGTTCAAATGGAACGCTTAGGAACGCATATGGCAACATGGGGGCCATGCCCCAGATTCGCATTTGGGGGATATGCTGGGGTTCAAATGGAACGCTTAGGAGCATATGGCAACATGGGGCCATGCCCCAGATTCGCATTTGGGATGGAATATGCTTTTGGGGTTCAAATGGAACGCTTAGGAACGCATATGGCAACATGGGGGCCATGCCCCAGATTCGCATTTGGGATGGAATATGCTTTTGGGGTTCAAATGGAACGCTTAGGAACGCATATGGCAACATGGGGGCCATGCCCCAGATTCGCATTTGGGAGGGGATATGCTTTTGGGGTACATGCTGTGAGCCATGGGTGCCGAACGTGACATGTGTTGTGGCAGCATGACAGTGCATGGTCTGAGGTGTGTGCATGCCTGACATGCCCTGCATATTTGCTGTCTGTTGTGGTTACTGGACATGGCATTGGACGCATCGTTATGAGTGAGTGATAGTTGTGTGCCAGCCAACGTATTGCAGTTGTCCTATCTCCTTGGTGTGCGTGCTGCCCTGTGCCATGTGCATCACTGCAGTGCTCGGGGGGTGTGGCCCATGTTGTGTGTTGTTGCTCACAGTGTGTCGTGCGCTTAATTGACTTCTGGCACATGGTTGGTCATGGGCATGTGTCTTAGCGTGACTGCTGTATGTGTGGCAGCTGTGCGGATGACATGCCTTTCATGTGACTGGGGCTGACGGATGGGATGGATGGTATGTTGTATGTGCATGGTGTGTCTGTGAGTTTGATGGGTTCAGTGGTGTTCGTGTGCATTTCTGTTGTTCCGCTCTGTTGCGTCTAGTGTTGTTTGTCTTACATAGGCGTAGTTGTGGGGTGTGGGGTTGACAGGCAGTGGGGGCTACATGGACAGGACTTCAATGGTGTTTCGGTTGTGTGTGATGAGTTGCACAGTGGCTGCCGTGTGGGACTATATTCAGTGTGGCTTGTGCATGCAGACGTGGCTCCTTGGGTGTTGCTATGTCTGTGATGGGTCATGTGGGGTGTGAGTCTGCTGTTCATGTCCGTGTGCACATTGTTCACTTGTTCGTGACGGTGGGCGGTGCTGCGTGTCCGTGTGCTACGTGACATGTCCCATGTGTTGGTGGTGTTATGGTCCTCATGCCTCCAGTAATCCAGCCCTGTCCAGTTTCCCACCTGCAAGTTGTTCGTGCGTGCACTGTACTGGATGCCACATGGCTCTAAGCGGGGGTGCTCCATGTTGCAGGTCTGTGGGGGTGGGGGGGTGTAGTGGGTCGTGGGGGTGGCTGTACACCCACTGACACCGATTGCTGTGGACCGTGATGTCTGCCTTTCGGCTGTCGTTGTGCACTGCGGTGGCTGACACGTGGCTGTGGGGTGTGGGGGATGCTCCTCCTTGCTGTGCTGTGGGACTGGGGCCTGGTGTGTGTTGTACTTGGGCTGTCCACCGTCCCACCCACTGCACTTTGTGTTCCTGCCACTTACCTGTTACTTGTCGGTTAGTGCAGCTGTGGCGGACACATGGGTGTGGTGGGTGCTCGTTGTGGCGCTTCTGGCATATTTGGGGACCTGTTGGTGGTTACGTGGCTGGCTTAGTGTACACATGTCCCCACGCATCTTACAGTTGTTCGGTTTGGGCTGTGTGTGGTAGTGTCTGTTGCATGTGTGTGTGATGTGTTGTGTATTGTGTGCTGGACATGGGGGTGTTTGTCCCTGGGAGCTGTGGCATGGTAGTTGCGCATGTGAGTACATAGCGGTGTGCTGGTATACATTAGTTTGTACTTACCAGCCTCCACTCCCCCTGCTAATCCGGCGAGGATCTCCGGATGGATTACGACTCGCACCTTCTCCTCCCACGCTTTGAAGGTCTTAAAGAGCGCGGGATTCCCTCCGCCAGTGACGGCAGCCAGCTCTCTGTTTTTGCCCTCCTTCTTCTTGACCAGGCTCTTTACGTCATTCCAACGTTTGTTTATCTCGGTTCTGTTCCTGGGCAGGGTCCCGACTGCATTGACCTGGTCTACGATCCGGGTCCACATTCTGTTTCTGGTGGCTAGTGGTGTGTGCTGGACCATGTTCCCATAGATTTGTGGGTACACCTTGATGATCTCGTCGACCATGACCGTCAGCTCCATGGGCGTGAACTTGGGCATCCTTTGTGGTGCCATGGTGTTTGTGGTGCTGGTGCGGTGTGTGTTGTGTAATGTGCAGGGGGTTTGTGGTGCCGGTGTTTGGTGGTGGTGGTGGTGGTTGTGATGTGTGCGTTTCTGTGGTGTGCTGCTGTCCTTGCTGTGTCACTGTGTCCTCTCCTCTCCTCTCTGGTTTGCAATGTAGCAAGGGGTTGTGGTCTGTGGGAGTGCTGCTTTTGTACTCACCTATGTGGGTGTGTCCTCATGGTCTGTTGTTTTCAGGTGTGTTGTGTCTGGGGTTCTGGCCTTTGTATTTTTTGTTTGTCCGGGGGGGTGTTTTCGGGATGTGTACTGTGCTTGTGTATTTGTGTGTGCCTTGCTGTGTGGACTTGTTGGCCATGTTGTGTGCTATTGGTTTTGTGTGCGGATGGTTTCTGTGCAGGTACGTTGGCGCCATGGCTTCTGCCGTGTCGATTCTCATCGGCGTTGTTTGCGCTGGCGGGCGGTATATTTGTTGTTTTCCGCGCTCATGGCGGTGCGATCGTAATTTCACGTGCGGTGTGTCGGCCGTGTGGGCGGGCGGTTTTGTGTTGTCGTGCGTGTTTCCGTCCGTGGCGGGCGGTTTGACTCCGACTCGGACGATGGCGGGCGGTATTTTGTGTGATTTTCCGCCGATGGCGGTTTTCGGTTTGTGTACTCATAATGGCGTGGTCGGTGTTCAGGCGGTGTGTGCGGGCGGATTTTTGCCGCTTCCATGCCTGGCGGATTTTTTTACGCCGGGTATCGTAATGAG